>OY720459.1:47674016-47686516 GCA_963082715.1 Harpalus rubripes
TTCACATTTACGTGTTCTATGCATAAATTAGCGTTGACTCCACTCCTTGTACGGTGCATTTATCATTGAATTTATGAATCAAAGCTATAAAGTTACAAATACTTTTTATTGCGAGATTCTCGCGAGAATCTCGTGAGATTTCTGGCTTCTCGCAGTTGTTATATCGATTTTGCCTCGAATTTTAAACTGCAATCTCGCTCTCGTTCTCGTCTCGCATAATGCAACGAGGCGAGACGAGATGCGAGAGTACTCTCGCCTCGTCGTGCATCACTATATGGGACTATTATCCAATTTCTAATTTATTGGAATGTTGGAGGACCCTGTTGAGCCTCTTGACAATACATTTTTTACTTGCGTAAAACCACATATTCTTAAACATTCACATCTCTGCCCATTATTAACCTACATAGATCATATCTATACCCTTATATCTACTGGTATATCTATTCTCTGCCAATCTGTACTTTGCAAACACCCATCCAGTCCCCATCCTGCTAGCGTAGGAGCTGTTACGGTTATTGCACTCGGCGCACGTGGCCAGCTGTGCGCATGCGCGCACGCTTTACAGGACTAGACCGTGCGCAGAATACAAACGCGCTAATATGCGGGTGAGATGCGAAGATGCCGAAGATCTCCTGCAGATATGCTACAGATAGCTGTATTCAGTAGGTAGGTCTACAGAGAGCTATCAGGAAATAGAGAAGAAATACCGGAGCAGAAGTGTCTCCAGTGGGAGATTAGGGAAATAAAAAAGTTAATGGGAATGTAAATGAAAAAGTGGAGGAGTTTATTAAAAGTATGGTGCTGGAATTTTTCACAAAATCTTTCTTCTTTAATTATATATTTCCTTGATCCTACGGACTATTTCTATGATTAATTAATTTAATTATTGATAAACTTAGAATCCGTGGTGTGATTAATTTTTTTTTCTGAAACAGATATCAGCGAAGGAAATTTTATCGCGGAACATTGGTCATGAGGAACATTGGACACAGGACATTGATCGCATAGAAAATTGGACACCGGTAAATGAGTCGCCGATCACCGGTAAATTAATAGCGAAAATAATGGTCTTCAAAAAATTCTCGCATGATTCTTGATGAATTGATCTTAAAGGTACTACATCGTACAATAAATTAGACACCACTTTATCTAATTATTTAACTCCAATTCTAAGTTAAACATAAATTATAAAATATTATGAATTAAATTGGGTTACATTAACATTCAGGTATGTAACCACCGTTGAAACAGGAGGATCCAGTGGCGTTCCCAGGATTTTGGTCTAAGGGGGGCTATAGAGAGGAAATTTATATAAAATTTGTGTATTTACTTTTCGCGAATTTTTTTTAATATACAGGGTGTAAACGAAACTAGGAAACACGATTTTTCTCGGAAGTTATTAGAGATTTAAAAAAATACTATAAAATAAAGTTGTAGGAGATCAAGGGGGGCATCCCAATGCAGAATATAATATTTTTTAAAACCAATGGTTCTCAAGTTACAACACAAAGTTATATTTGCTTAAATGGGATGGAATATATTTTTTAGGCCCATTCGATACAGTATTTTTTTCTGAATTGAACCATGTAATCATTTTATATCCTTACATAATAAAAATATTGAGAAAAATTCAATTAAAATTTAAATAAATTTTATTTTTATAGATATATTTCAGTAGGCCATGTATGACAAACAAAACCTGATATTTGTCAATTTGAATTATTTAGTGCATAATAATTTCTACTGTTGCGGATAGAACACTGTTTAGAAGGTAATTAACAAATATTTGTTTTACCTTAATTTAAGCTCAATTGTTTTTCATACGATAACCTACTGAAAAATAACTTTAAAATTACATTTATTTAAATTTAATTTTTCTCAAGATTTTTATTATGTAAGAATATAAAATGAATACATGGTTGAATTAAAAAAAATACTGTATCGAATGGGCCTAAAAAATATATGCCATCCCATTTAAGCAAATATAACTTTGTGTTGTAACTTGAGAACGACTGGCTTAAAAAAATATTTTATTCTGTAATGGGATGCCCCCCTTGGTCTCCTACAACTTTATTTTATAGTATTTTTTGTATCTCTAATAACTTCCGAGAAAAATTGCGTTTCCTAGTTTCGTTTACACCCTGTATACATTAGGGTGGACCTTAAAAGGGGTCAAGTCGAATTTTATTCGGGCTGACCCCTAAAGTGCTACCAAATAAAAAAAAAATGTGCAGGAAATGATTCCGCTTAATATTAATATTTGACCGTACCTAAATGCACTTTTCCCCATTTAAATAACATTGGATTTTGACACATTTTGAATCTGTATTTTTGTCAAAGGCAATAAGAGATTTAAAAAATCCACTTAATATTGGAATATATACTAGAGTGACCCGAAAATATCTGGACAAAATTTAAAGTCCCAATCAATATTCTTAAAACAATTGTAGATATCTTTTTTGGGCTTTTGGCGATAGTTTAACCATCTATAATTATTTTAAGAATAATGACTGGGACTTCAAATTTTGTCCACATAATCTCAGGTCATTTTAGTATATATTCCAACATTAAGGGCCGATTTATCAATGCAAGGATAAAAGTGCCAGATAACAATCTAACAGTTAACGTTAACTGTCAGATAACTTTACACGATTGTTTATCAATACAAAGTTATCTGCCAGTTAACAAACTTACATTTAATTATATATTGGTAACACTGAAATTGTAAAACCTTTAATGATTGGCTTGGGACTCATGTGTCAAATTTCAAAATATTTTGACAGATCAAGAATACAGACCTGACAGATCTTTATAGGATAGATTTTATTGTTAATTATTTGAGAATAATGAGGTACTTTGGATATTATTGTATGAATTGTACATCAAAATACAGAATTCTTATATTTTTAAACTGATAGGTAAATATATTAAAAATATTTATATTGATAAAATGACAATATATGTTCTAGGAACCACAATATGCATAAAAAAGATATCAATACTAATAGAAAATTTAAGAACGAAGGCGCAACATCTAAATATTTATATCTGTATATTCAACATTCTTCATTGTTGTACTTACCCAAATTTTATAATTATGAATTAATGTTGCAATCATTCTTACTGATTATTTCATATTATAATCTATATTAACTTATTGCTACGAACAAATATTATTATTGTTGCAATCGGTATGTTTCATTTGACATGAATGTTGCATTATATAACAATTTTATTCACTATTGTAATGATTTGTATGATTATAATACGTTTTATTTTTATATGTAACATCTTTATTCATTTTGTCAATATGTTTCACGATTATCTAGTCCTCAAGAACGGGGAAATAGCAACATCCAACTATCCAACTGGTTGATTATATCTTCATTGAATTCAACGCTTTCCGTATATGAAATTCTGGAAATCTATATCTCTATAGTCTCTTTTTCTTGTATAATGTCCGTAGTTAAAGCTATAATACGTAATACAAGGGTAATAAAGCATTTTACATAAGGGATATAGAATCGATTTAAAAAATTCTGCAACTATACATTTTAGGTTATAAAAATTGTAATATTTGAATAGAATTAATACAAAATATCAGTATAATATACTTACCACATTTTTATTAATTAATTGTTTATTGTATTTATTAATTTTTGAGGGTAAAATTTTTTACTTATATTTTAACTGCCAGATAAGAGATTTATCTGCCAGTTGAAGTAACGGATAAATTTTGGCCGATTTTATCTGACAGTTTACGTTAACTTTTGTTTGATAAACGCTTTCTATGTTTTAACTGGCAGTTAAAAAGTTATCTGCCAGTTAAATTATTTATCCTTGCATTGATAAACCGGCCCTAAGTGGATTTTTGAAACCTTCTATTGGCTAGGAGAAAATAAAGTTCCAAAATGTGCCAAAACCCAATGTTATTTAAATAGAAAAAATCAAGGGTATTTTGGCACGGTCAAATATTAATATTAAGCGAAATGTTTGCCAGTGCAATTTTTATTTATTTATTTGGAACCATTTTAGGGGGCGTCCCGGTTAAAATTCTACTTGATCCCTTTTAAGGCCTACCCTAATATACATATATTTTAAACAATTTTATATACTTATTTTCTTATATTTAAAATAAAAGCAAAGATTTTTTAAAGATATTAAGATATATTTACTGAAAACTCACCATCGAATTTTTGGACCGATAACATTACCTCCCTTACCTACGGTATGACGGGAGGTAAGAAACATTCATAAGATCAGTTCTTTTTCTCTCCAAAAACAAAACGCGTAAGGCTTATTTTCAATGTTTTTTTGATACTTTTCCATGGTTACAATGAGCAGTTTTCAATTTTCCGGTGACTATTTCACCAATCCAAATTCAGGATTCTACTTAGTTACCAAGTTTTATTTCGACAAAACCCCGTCACAAAAATTTTATCGCACCTTTAAGCCAATAAGATGTCGTATTTTTACAAGTAAGTGAGTTTTGATAAGCGAAAATATTTTGACGTTTTAGAAACATATTGTTTATATACCTGTCAAAGTCTGTATATTTTCAGTGTTATCAGTTTTTATCAAAAACGAGTCGATTCGGACAGGAATCTATTTAAAACGTTATTGAAAAAGCAAACTGAAACATAATACCTCTGGACACAATAAAAATTATTAGATTTGTGTCAAGAAAAAAAAATATATAAATGATTACCTGATTTTTATTTTGGAAATAGGCTTCCGAATACCATTCGTGGTTAAATTTTAACCTGGAAAAATTTTCCGATTGCTTTACTCGAGCCTGTTGCCAATTTATCTCGTGACATTGATTAAAAATCACTCGTTTGACAACTCGTAATTTTTTTGTCAATGCCACTCAATAAATTGCTAGGCAACCGGCTCTCGTAACAATCTGAAAATTTTTCCGGCAAAAATTTACCACTTATGATATTATATATGATAAATTTTCACCACGATCAATTTTCTTGCGCACAATTTTCCGAGATTCGAATTATCCCTAGATGGATGATTCCTGTCCTTCGTAAGAAAACGTTCCATGTTCTGAAGATCTGAATACAGCTTATAATTCTGCGTATTCATATTTGACTAGTTTAAAAACAGATAATATTAAATCAAGATCAAAAAGAAATAACAGCTGTTTGCAATTGTAACCCAATTTATCTGCCAGAAATAAACTTAATAAAATTGTGCTACAACTTGATTTAGTTGTCCGTTGACACAGATGCGTAGAATCGAAGCGTATCGTATATAAATAACACTTGATATAAATGGTTAATAAATTATAATTACTGTCTGAAAAGCTTCAGTCACGTAACATACTAATAATTATTAATGTGCGTATAAATTGACGTTGTAATTGATTTTCACCAATTTGTAGCTGGTAATCTTTTATTGGGTATAAAATATGACTTTATAAGTGCGGGAAAAAACTCCTTTATATTCTCGTATGCAAGTACGAGTTAATTATTTGCAGCGAAATGTAATTTCTACAGATTATTTTCTATTAGTTGCCGAGGAGCTCATTATGGATGTTTTATCTTTTTTCTGATCACTCAGCAAACACTGGCGATACAAGACGTTGAATATCTCAAGTCAGCTTCGTGTAAACATCTATAGAATGCATGGAAGACATGCATCAAGTTAATTTACTACTTGTAACTATTCTATTACAGATTGTCATTATATGATAATAAAGATTGTCAATATAACTAATGGATATTTAATATTTTCAATGCAATAATAAATAACATAATATTGTGTAGTAAATCTGATCGTAGACAAATTTTAATTATGATGTATTTATTGTTAAAAACCGGAAATGTCAAAAACGGATATGTCATGTGATTACTCTATAATTATTGAACATAATGTCACATGAGTTATCGGAAAAAAGTGAATGGACGATACTGTGGTTATTGTGGTTTAACGAAAGTATATTGAATGGGCCCGTCCAAGTCTTCGACTTTTTAAAAATTACATGTCGCATATAAATTTTGAATATAAATAAATGAAAACTAAATAAAAATTGCTACAAATTTTGTATTTTTACCTCGATAAGAGAGGTATTGTATTCATGCTAAAAATCGCATATCCCGATTTTAGTGAATAAGCACGTTTTAAGGTCCCTAGAATCCGATTATAAGATTTTTACGATGATGTCCGTGTGTGTGTGTGTGTGTGTGTGTGTGTGTGTGTGTGTGTGTGTGTGTGTGTATGTGTGTGTGTATGTGTGTGTGTATGTGTGTGTGTGTGTGTGTGTGTGTGTGTGTGTGTGTGTGTGTGTGTGGATGTTGGATTCACCATAACTCAAATACTATAAGACTTAAGACATTTTTAACTACGGATTCCTCAATCTAACAATAATGGGAAGAGTCGAGTCAGTTTTGGTAACAATTGGACAACCGGAAGTAGTAGTTATAAGAAAAAAATCATCTAAATATTACTTATCGAAAATTTATGTAAATACTTATATTAAAGAACGTTAAATTCTTTATTCGATAAATATAAATTCATTTAACACTACTCCTATACCTATTCATTTAAGTAAATCAAACAAATATATATTTTGAAATGATATAATAACTATCTGGCTTACTTTATTACTATTAGCTCTAAAGATTTTTGATCACAGTTTGTAATGAATACGTATTTTTATACATGCAACATTTATTGTACATTACCATATTAATGGTAACGTATGTCGGTTCTATCTACTTATGATGGAGTGACGTTAATGTCAGAACTTTCGCGCCAAAACTTTAATAAATATTTTAGGCCGTATAAACAACTCTGTTCGGACCCCTCTGGCATGGTTGACATGTTGAGTAATCTTGGCTACTCTGTTTAACTTTCCCTTGTTGTACTACTAATGGTGAGAACTTAGATCTCGAAATACGTATTTAGTTTTTATTAAAATTTAGTTGTAGTTATAATTAACCTTAGACTCCATATATTATTAATTATTAAGACTGGTATTTTATTGGTGTCTTGTGAGTGTAAGTGTAACCCACAAATGAAAATATATTCGACTCGTAGTAAGTGCAATTGTCGTGAAAAACTTTTGGTGTGAATTATTACTGAATTTTGTGTTTTTTTTTTTAATAAATAAAAAGCAATTTTACAAAATTATTTTATTATTGAAATAATTTAACATTATTTATTTAAATTATTATTAACATATGCTAAAATAGGTTACTTATCTTTACACAATGACAGCTGTCATGTATGGCTGATGAAACGAAAACGAGAAACGAGTTAGTGGTTATTTGCTTTGGAATTAAATTCAAAGATGCTGCTTGTGCTTCTAACTGAATACGTTTTAAAGGAAGGTCCTCATTTTCATCCACTTTATTGTATTTTTCTATCAAATAATTCCCAATGACAGACAATAATTATTACAACAATTTTTTTTTTCAATAACAAAACCATAACAACCATTCAATGTCTACTTTATAATTTAAATCATCAATTGACTTGTCTGTGTCAAACGATGAATGAAAATATATAAATGATTTAAGAAGTTTTTAAAAAAATGTTGGATAAAACGTTGTATTACACTCGTGTGGAATGTATATTAGTCACTAAAGAAAATTAGCCACTCGCCCTGAGGGCTACGTGGCTAAACTTTTCTTTCGTGACTAATATGATACATTCCACACTCATATAATAAATAACTATTTTAGGGTTAAGGAAGTAGGCCATAAGTTCCGTCGTTATTTAAGACATTAGTCACGTCATTTATTTATTGTGGACGTTTCGGACATTAATTTGTCCATTCTCAGCCAAATATTTTAAATATAATATAATATAATGTTAGTCAGTTTACCATAATGAACTGCATATTTACAAAACAGTGCTCGCCAAAATTCTGTCAAGAATTATTGCAGAATATAAAAACAAAGTAAGCTGCAATAATTCTTGACAGAATTTTGGCGAGCACTGTTTTGTAAATATATAGTTCATTATGGTAAACTGACTAACATTATATTATATTATATTTAAAATATTTGGCTGAGGATGGACAAATTAATGTCCGAAACGTCCACAATAAATAAATGACGTGACTAATGTCTTAAATAACGACGGAACTTATGGCCTACTTTCTTAACACTAAACTTCAAGGTTGTTCCCAAATTTTCTAATTCAATAAATAACTATTAAAATGATAAAGCAAATTTTGTTTTTCCCGGCCTGCTTTATTTTCTATTCTCAATAATTCTAGCTTGACCCTAGTATATTAACAGTACTTTCTACTATAAATAAATTATCCTTGTTCTGATGTTCTGCTTAGATGTTCACACTTCTGCTTTGCAGCCACCCGGTATACTGTTAGTGTCAAGCAGCCGTTCAATACTCCATTGTTTGTTAATTTACATCCACAATGCCTATGCCTGCTTCGATCTACTATACAACACAAGTAATGAACTAGAACCATGATGCGAATTTATTTTACAGGAATGGGATCGGAATGCGCCTATTGTCTCCATTTTTAGATACAGGTGAAGTTTATAACGAGATTTTAAAGAGCTATAGTCGAGTGAAATGGAATATTCTTCTGCGAATTTAAAAATACTGAATTACAGGAGTTGAAAGCGTACCTGTACAAATAAGTGATAAAAAATAATTTAAAAAATCTGGTGTGGCCAACACAATACCTCCCGCCATTTACAGCCCGTGTCTCAAAAAAGATTGTTAATCCTAATTTTTAGATTAGCGAATTTTACTCTAATTTTGATAGTTTATTTCTTAAAATATAGTCTAATCTAATCGAAGTAACTACATTTTTTTAAACCCCCCAACAGGATTAAATCCCAATTACAGAGTGGGTTCATATTCACACATATCCATGCCTTAGTGGGATTCGAACCCAGAGCTCCGAGGGCACTCATGACATGAGGCGTTGCTCTAACCACTGAGCCACCGGATCTAAAATAAAATGAAGATTAAATTTTAAATACCGGGATAGAATAGAATTCACTAATCCAAAAATGTGGGTTAGCTTAAACATTTTTGTGAATCGTTAATTTTTATTAATCTAAATACATACCTACATATTTACTTATGCTGGAAACTGTATTGAATTCCTTTTATATTGTTCTATTTACTTTTTTCTTTTTAAGACGTTACTAATATTATTTTGAAATGATTAGTTCTTTGATAGTGACACTTATCTGTCAGTTACATACATTTAAATAACTGTGTTTTGTTTGTTTAAAGCGTAGGCTCTGAGATGTAAATTATGGACGCACGCACGCACGCACGCACGCACACACACACACAAACACACACACACACACACAAACACACACACACACACACGCACACGCACACGCACACGCACACGCACACGCACACGCACACGCACACGCACACGCACACGCACACGCACACGCACACGCACACGCACACGCACACGCACACGCACACGCACACGCACACGCACACGCACACACACACACACACACACACACACACACACACACACACACACACACACACACACACAGACATCATCGTGAAAATATATCATCACGGCTTATTACCCATTGTTGGGCGTACCAATCTGATTTGTACACAGATATCGGTAATGATGAAATATATGCACCATGCGGGCGCTTACCAGGCGTCATCTCACACATTACATTATTCTAGTTATAAATAAATATGTCAGAAATAGCTATAATATTGTTATGAACGAACAAGCGGAATTACATTAGTTTCTTTTGATTTTTCACTATATTATAATAAATACCAGCCTACAATGTATATAAAAGTTCTGACGCTGTTAATCCTCATTATCTAAAATAACTGATGATGACTTACTAAGCCGAAATTCGTATGACAGGAAACAGTTTTGTGAAACATATTATCGATAATTTGTCGATAAATTACCTACATATTTATAAAAGATTGCAAGTATGCATTCTGATGTAGCATTGAAGTCTCCATGTTTATATTCATTTCTTTTAATTTTATTTCATTTTTGTAACGTATATTACATAAACATATTAATTTAATGTTGTTTACGAACATCTTTATCTCCTTTGATTACAATTTCCGCGATAACCCGTATCACTGCTGAAAACAATAGCATTCCTGCTTTACCATCTGCGGTATTTCAACACGAAACAATTATATTCACTTCGTGATCTGGAGTGCAAAAATCCCCAGTTTATTACAAGCAGAGCGAAATGTAGAACAATATTATCTGGACGTAATCGTAACATAAATAAACATCGTTACTGCAGATTGCGACACTCGGCCACACCCAGCTCGCTGCTCGGCCAGGATCGGAAAGGATCGCCCGGTGTCGGCTACGCTCGGAGATGATCGGGGCACAGATGTCGCAGGGAAAGTTGTGGAGTCAGGAAGTGATACTGTTAGTCTAGTTTTAATGTGACACATTCGGGTGATACGCAATGGGCAAGAGCTGCAGGGAGGGATTGAAATATTTTGATTCCAGCTGAGATTTTAGATTTATGACTTGTGTGGAATGTGTGAGATTTATTGTACGTTGCTGGAATTGCTTACAGTAGACCTTTAGGTCAGGCACCGGACAGCTAAATGAATGTGCCAAAACTCTATCATACTTCCAGGAAACAGATTGTAGAGGCGCGACAGTGCTTAAATTTTAAGAAAATGGATTAAGTCACCTTTGAAAACATTTAGCAATATTTTGTATAGGGCGCGAGCAGACACGTGACTTGAGCGTCTTTCACGTGCATGGAATCTGCTGATTTGTGTGCGCATGTCATTTTGACAAGAACAATGTCACGTTGACAGTACCAATATTTTGACTTATTTTGATTTTGAACTGCTTTAATGTTATTATTTTACAATTTTTAGGCAGTAAAACATACGAAATTAAAAATAATAACATTTTAGCAGTTAAAAATTAAAATAAATCAAAACATTTGTCTTGTCAACGTGACATTGTTCTTGTCAAAATGACATGCGCACACAAATCAGCTGATTCCAAGCACGTCAAAATTGCACGAGTCACGTACATGGAATCAGCTGATTTGTGTGTGCATGTCATTTTGACAACAACAATGTCACTTTGACAAGACCAATGTTTTGACTTATTTTGGTTTTGAAATGTACAGTAAAACACATGAAATTAAAAATAATAACTTATCAACAGTTCAAATTTTAAATAAGACAAAACATTAGTCTTGTCAAAGTGACGTTGTTCTTGTTAAAATGACAAGCACACGCAAATCAGCCGATTCCAAGCACTTCAAGGTCGCTCGAATCACGTGTCTGCTCGCGCCCTATTATAAAATCATATTAGTCATCACACATGTCATTGAACCTACGCTTTAACATCTTTAATTATTTAGTAATTCAAATTGTAAAAGTTTATAGTTTTAGTTATAGAGTCAGTAGTGATTTATTTCGTGATTTCTTCGGTTTTAAAGTATATTAACTGTTTTTTTTTTGACGTAATATAGAACTGAAACTGAAATTCAATAAGCTGATGAACATTCGTTGTGCTGTTTGATATAAAGTGCAGTTCAAAGAAGCTGTTAGACATTTACTTTTATATTTAATGACAAAATGTACCATTTTCAATGCCGTTTTATCTTGCATATAAATAAATGTTATAATAGAAGTGTATGTCTAAGTGACAAGTAATTTTAAATTTATTTAGAATTGAATTTATAGTTTTGTTTTGTGATTATTTAAAATATGTGGGTGTATCTTATTCAATTTTCTTATTATCTTTTATTTTCAAAATTCACAAATTCAATTTGTGTATACAATGACATGTCACCTATGTCACAGACTACCTAGCCGACCAAGCCATCACAGTGTGCGTTAGTTTGTGGAAGCAATCTGTAGATGTCACTATTTCGTATTTCGAAAAAAACATTGTGCGTCCTATCTGTGTAGTTGAGGTGATCCGTGCTTTAGGTATACAGAATGTCCCATTAAAACCAATATATCCTGTAGTTATTTTGCATATACGAGTACACCGGGTGTCTTTTGCCGACAGACACAGGACGTTACATGTGAAATCAGTTAATTGTGAATAGTATCTCCCCAGTGCAAGATATTAAGTATGGGAGATACTATTTCTATTGATTATAGTCCAAATTAGTTAATTTAAATGTGTAATATCAGAAAAAAATAAGAAAATAGTTACCAAGTAACAGTTTAAATAGCATAGTGGTAGCGTGTGCGCGTGGTAATAAACAAAACTCTGAGAGACTGGGTTCTGAAAAAAAGTGAGACTAAATGCACTAATTTATGACAAAATAGATCTTCTTTTTAAAAGTAAGGTCGCAAGAAGGAATGTTTGGAAATTTTGAATGGAGCAGACATGCATAGAACGGGTATTATATTTAATAAAAAAATACATTATAGGAACTGAATGTGAGCAAAGGTGAAATGTATTTAGAACGAGGTACAACACGGAAAGAAGAAATCTGGAAAAACCATCGGAATAATAAATAAATTCAAAGTTAACGCCAATACTT